>CM046673.1:7274805-7317986 GCA_025594165.1 Tamias sibiricus
CATTTTAACACATTCTATAGTCCTAAGCCCAAAGTCACAGCAAAGCTATCCCAGTAAAGAGGTGGCCCAGGGCTCCCTTCATTTCCCTGTTCCTCAAGCTGTAGATGAAGGGGTTCAGCATTTGAGGGACCACATTGTACATCATTGAAGCCACCACATTCTTAATGGAAGAGTCAGTGACTGCTGAACTCATGTACACACCAAAACCTGTCCCATAGAATAAGGACACAACTGAAAGGTGAGACCCACAGGTGGAAAAGGCTTTAGATCTTCCACTCCCTGATGGCATTCTCAAGATAGAGGAGACGATTTGAATATAAGAGAAAATAATCCCTGTGAGAGGGACGCCAAAAAATATGATACCCACTCCATATATCAGGAGGTTATTGACTAGAGTATCAGAGCAGGAGAGCCCAATGACTTGAACGAGCTCACAGAAGAAGTGGGGGATCTCCAGGGCTGTGCAGAAGGACAGCTGCAGCATCATGAGGGTGTGAAGTAGACCATGCACACTGCTAACAAGCAGGGAGACCAGAACCAGCAGGACACAGACGCAAGGGTTCATGATGACCATGTACCTCAGGGGGTGACAAATGGCCACATAGCGGTCATAGGCCATCACTGCAAGGACACAGTTTTCTAAACCACCAAAAATCAGGACAAAGCCGACCTGAGAGAGGCATCCTGTGTATGTGATGCTCTGATCCTGTGTTTGGATGTTCACCAGCATCTTGGGGATAGTGGTTGTACTCATACAGATGTCAGCCAAGGACAGGTTGGAGAGGAAGAAGTACATGGGGGTGTGGAGGTGGGAGTCAGAGTTGATGGCCAGGATGATGAGCAGGTTTCCCAGGATGGTGACCAGGTACATGGACAGAAACAGGCTGAAGATGAGGGGCGGCAGTACTGGGTCCCCTGTCAGTCCCAGGAGAAGGAATCCGGAAATATCTGTTTGATTTGTGGGTTCCATATTGTGGATGAATCTTACAGAATGAGAAGAAAGTGAATAGTTTCTGGAGGAGCAGAAATGGTATCACCTGGTGAATGATAGTAATGATAGAAATGAACAGCATTGTTGATGGCACCCTGGAGATAATATTTGCAAAGATCTGGGGATGAACAGCAACAGTGTATGTTTAATCTCACAGTTAGATGCATTTGATATTTCTAAGCATTTTTTTTAATAACCACTGCTTTAAAAGTAAAGAAAAAAATATGATTTACTTTGAGAACCTACATGGATATTCAGATCTTTCTTTTGTTCTCTCTCTTCCATCTTCTCCACTAAATAACTATATTCATAAGTAAACACCTGAAGGAGCCCTAATCAAGGAGATAGCTAAGATTGTGGTTAGCTGAGATCCATAAAAGATGTTCAAGTTTCCACCTGATATTAATACATTATTCAAATAATCTTTGTATGCCATGCACACTGTGTGACGCACCTGTAAGCTCGAGCTGTAAGCACTTGTCCTTGTTAAAGCAAAATGTATATAAACAGGTGAGTTTGGTTAGAGTTGGTTGGAAGTAGATGGTGGATGGTTGGAAGTAGTTGGAGTGTGGAAGGAGTTTGTTGCAGTTTGTGGTTGGAGTTGGAGAGGTTGCTGAAGCCGGAGAGAGAAGAAGAATAAAAGACCCTTTTTCATTTTCATCCTGCCTCCGAATTTTCTCCTGTGGCATTGTTTTCCAAGCGGCAATTGCTTCAGGCAGCAACAAACACCAACATTTATTCACACATGTGCCAAGTATTTAAAGTGTAACAAGTCATAAGACATGGGGTTTTTCCTTCAGAATTAGTCCATGCAAGCCGGGCATGGTGCTCACGCCTGTAATCCCAGCACTTGGGAGGCTGAGGCAGGAGGATCACGTGTTCAATGCCTCAGCAATGGTGATGTACTTAGCAACTCAGTGAGACCCTGTCTCTAATAAAATACAAAAAAAGGGCTGGGGATGTGGCCCAGTGGTTGAGTGCCCCTGAGTTCAAACCCCGGTACAAAAAAAAAAAAAAAAATTAGTCCATGCATTGAATCAAAAAGAAAGATGAGGACAAACATAAAATCTGTCTTCTAGACCCATGGTCCCTAACTTGGGCATGCCTCAGAATCATACAAACAGCTTACCAAATTACAGATGAGTTAGTTCATGTTTCCACCTCATGGTCCTGTGAGGCCATGTACAAAGTAGGTAGCATTGACAGGGGCAGGGTCATGCTCCAGTTGTCAGCTTAGGTGACTCTCTTAACTGGTCTGTCAAATGCCCCTGGACAGTACAAGATTAGCATTGCAAACTGTTCACTCAGGTCTCACAACTTTTCTTTAGAATTGTAGTTGTTTCTTCTTTCAAAAATGTCCAAGCATCCTTTCCTTTCTAGGTGTGTCCCCTTGGACACTGGGTCAATCTTAGCAGGCCGAGGATGTCCATGCAGGTGGACATGAGCAAAGATGAGAAATTGTTGCCTCTAAATGTGCAGCTCCTGAGCCTGTCCACTGGAAACGCAAGCAGTGTGATTTAGCAATTACTTCTAAGAGAAGCTGAGCATGTGGATGACTTTCTCTACTTCATCCTAAGGGAGCATCTTCCCTTAAGGAGTTAGGCAATGTATCACTATCTAAAACAAGAAAGCAAACACACAGGAGGCAAATCAGAGAATGAAATTCAGAGGCTCCTATGAAGACAGATGGAAGTGAAAACATTTTCTTGCCCTTCAGAAGACAGAGACTTACAACAAAACAGACTTGGATGATCAGGCACCCCAATAGGAGTGTCCCTGGAGAGCAACCGTCTCCCTCTCCCAGGGAAGAGAAAAGCAGCTGTTAGCAACAGTCTACTGGTATAATGTCAGGCTCACACTCAGACTTGCTTCCAGCAGTGGCTCTCTGAGTGGCGAAAAGCCTTCAACTGGGCAAGGAGCCTGGCTGTCCACATTTGTATGATGGGAACTGCTCTGTGGATGTGCTCATTAGCTGCAGTGTAGTAGTCATTTGACAGTGTGTATTTCTCCAACCATGACCTTGCACACCTTAAATCTTACAGTTTTTATTTGTGCATTTATATCTTAGAAGAAGTTGGGGGCTAAAAAAGCTCATGGATATGTCTCAAGAATGAGAACTGAACAGAGAAAACACAGCCAGAACAGTACTGGCAGATGGGACTCTCAGACTGATATGTTCAATCCTGTGTGTGTGTGTGTGTGTGTGTGCATACGTGCTCATGAATTCCATAAGTAACATAACATGCTGGTTTTTACCAGTTGGAAAGAATTGATGGGTTGGAGTAGTTGAGGAAGGAGAAAAGAAGAACAGAAAATCTCTAGCATAGTGAATGCTAATTTGAGTTTATGTGCAGATGCTATCTCTGGGAATCTTGGTTATACATAAAGGAAAGGAAAGAAACATTAATGATACCAATATTCACTTGGTATGGATATATGATAACATATAGTATAATGAAATGAATTAAACAATAAAGAATTTAGACACATGCTTGAGTCCAAAATTATGAATACCCAAATAGGTAAATCTTATGGGAAGAAATTCTACACCATGAGAAAATTTTAAATTGAATTAAAACTACGGAGGCATGTAAATTTTTATCATGGATTATTCATGAATGACAGAAACTACAGAGAATCATTGAGGGTTGGCACTCACCAGTCCACAGTAAAAATTCACATGATTTACTATTCTTGCTTTAGATATTTTAATTAAAAAATAATTGAGACACTTTAGTATACTTCATATGCTTTTGCAAACTTATTTTTTCTTTCCACAGGGGAGCCACCACACTAACTTGACATAGATGATTCTCCCCCACTTTTCATTGTGCTTTATATGCTTCCAGATAACCACTGTATTGTGTTGCATTTAAGATTTTTCTATACCCTGAACCCTCTTTATATGTGTGCCATTGACAATTGGTGTCCTTAGGCTGTTTTTGGATTAAGTTTGATTTATGTAGGTCTCCTTACTTAATCTTAACTACCAGAGCATTCCACTATACTTTTGTAACACACTGTACTTCTACATTGTTTAACTGAGAGGTGCCATGGTTACTGCCTGTCCTTCATGACTGTATATACGATATGGAGCCATGCATAGCGGACATGCCCATGTTTAAGATGGCACTCTTCGGGAAGGGAAGAAGATGAGATGGGGGCAGGGAACCAATGTGGTGAATTCAGTTTGCTGCTTATTTTATTACATCATTTTTTTAAGAACACCTGAAAGGATAGAACAGAATGTTAACATTGGATTTTTGTGGAAAAAGGACATGAGTGGCCCATCTTTTTGGTGTTATTGATTAAACTCTCTCTACTATGCCAATTTAAAATATTTGGCAGTTCCAGGAAACAAAGCATAAGCAATAGAAAGCTTCTTGGTGAGCTCCTCTGTGTCTACACCTCAGACCCCAGAGCCCTCAGAGTCCCTCCAGGAGGATAGAAATAAAAGCTCTCTGTACATTGAAGCAGCAAGAACCAGCAAAGGGAATAAAGGATGAACAAGTTGCTATGGGCTGAACTCTATATCCTTAAAATTCAAATGTTGAAATCTTAATCTCCTTTTAGAGGAGATGTGACTACATTTGAAGATAACTCATTGAAAAGATAAGTTCACACAAGGTCATTGGGTGGCCCTAATCCAATATGACTGGTGTCCTCCTAAGAGATGAGGACACAGACACACAGAGAGGGAAGTCCGTGTGAAGACACAGGGAGAAGACAGCCAGCCACAAGGTGAGGAGAGAGGCCTCAGGAGGAACCAACCCTGCTGACACCATGATGTTCTTACTTCTAGTCTCCAGACTCTGCGAACATAAATCTCTCTTATTCATCCTCCCAATCTGTGGCACTTTCTTTATTTTTTAAAATTTTTATTTGTTTTAATTAGTTATTCATGACAGTAGAATGCCTTTATGCACCTTGATATATCATACACAGATAGGATATAATTTCTCATTTTCCTGAGTGTACATGTTGCAGAACCATATTGATCATGTAGTCACATAAGCCCTAAGAAACTGGCACACTGACAAAAACCCACCTACTTCACAAAAATAACAAAGTGAAAATATTTTGAAAGATCTATCACCATATTAGAGAAGAGACAGATTTTGCTTTGGAAGAAAATGTTCCTGCACCTGTCCAGAGAGAGCAAGTGCCCAGCAGAATGGGCGTTGCTTGAATATTGGTGAATATGTGAAGAGAATGTGTCTGGAGGTGGAGTCAGGCAGCAGCCTCTCAGGGACCTGCTTCTACTCATTCTCTGCCTGCACTTCCCTCAAGGCTTCCCTGGGAGGAAACTGGAGCAAAACACCTGCCCCCATGTCCAAGCATTAACTGAGGGACTTTGAGCTCCCTGGCTGGCTTCCCTGAGAGTGACCCAGCACCTCACCTGCATGCCGAGACAGAAATGTGTTCTCAGGATGGAAGACACACTCTGAGCTGTGGACTTCAGTTCAGGAAGGACCATCTCTGGGAGAAGGCACAGCTGTTGCTTCCTGATTACCAGGGCTTCTGAGTGAGGTTTTCACCAGCTGATGCCTACAGTCTCTGTGTCCCTCAGGACTCAATATCCATAGCTCCTCATTATACCAGAACCGTTACTGTCATTCTGATCCCAGGAGTGCATGTCCTTAAAACCCAAATGTGTAGAAGAGAGGAAATCAGTGTGGCTGATTTTCTGACCCATGAGGCCAGACACATGTCACCCAGTTCTCTCCAATGCTTCTGCTTACCTCCATTTTGCATACCTTGAATACCAAACACACTAATTTCCTGATGAATACCCACCTCCCATTTTACAATTCTCTATCCATTTTATCTTATCAGGAAGCCTACTTGAATTTTAGGTGTGAAAATGTAATTTACATATACCAACGCACACACAATAGAATTGTAAATAGGTCTAAGGTGTTGCAAAATTGCATACAAAGCTATTTCTTCTTAAGTGTATTAATGCTTCTTGAACCTTAATTTTTGTTCTATTCATTTTGTACAGAAGAGTCTCATCTATTTTTGTTTGATACTTCTGGCTGCATTAAAAAGGACTATTGTTTCCTAATTATAATTTATAAATACTTTTCCAATCAGTCCCAATATTTTCAATGGATAATTTTCTTCACCTTAGGGGACTGTAAGCTGAAAGTATTGTTCTACATATTTAATTCAGGTGTGAATTCATTTATAACATCACTACAAAGCCAAGTAGCATGCAAGTTGTTTTATTAGGTCTCCGTAAGATGCCCAATTCAGACAAGATTAGTACACCAAAGGAATAAACCAAAGTACCCTGCTTTCCAAAATATTATTAAAATGATTTCAGAAAATAAAATCCACCAAGGAATGAAAAGGGATAATGGATTCTTTCATGTTTGGTTTTGCTCCAGGAATTCAAGTTTAGTTCATTCTCTACAGAATCACATCAGGCATCCCTGAGCCCTTGTCAGTTCTGCTCAAACTCCAGCCTCTCAATGAAGCTTCCCCTACACTATCACTGTACCAAAAGTACAATAATATGTTCTCACCCTACTTCATGATACATTAGTGAGCATCTAACAGACTATAATTTTCTTGGACTATCGGGTAAAGAGACTCAAGCAGAAATTAGTATGCACAGATATATTAGGGTGCATACATCAGTTCTATTCCTCTGGAAATAACAGGATGCAAACAAGATTAGCAAAGGGATTAAGCAATGAAATCATATCATTTGCTGAAAAATGGATAGAATTGGAGACTATAATGCTAAGTGAATTAAGCCAGACTCACAAAGTCAAGGGTCAAATGTTTTCTCCAACATGCAAAAACTAGTCTAAAATTAGGGGTTGAGGGAGGGAGGGAGGGAGGGAGGGAGGGAGAGAGAGAGAGAGAGAGAGAGAGAGAGAGAGAGAGAATAAGAGAGAGAGAAGAAATGTGTGGAGGAATGACATCAAAATGAAAGAAAGATCAAGAGAATAGTAGAGGATTGAGAGGGGAAGGCAGCACAGGATAATGTGAAATCTTTAGGATGAATCTGATCTAACCTTCCAATGTATATATATGAATATATAATAGTGAATATCACTATTATGTATATCCGCAAGGTACTAATGTTCTTTTAAAAAATAAATAAATAGAAAGATCAGAGTAGAGGAAAGGTAATAGGGGGAAGGAGGAGTAGGAGGGTAAGGAAAAAACAGGGGACTTAATTGCAGAAAACTATACTCCATGCATTTATAATTATGTCAAAATAAACCGTATTGTTATGTATAGCTATTATGAACCAATTACAAAATCTATAGACTAAAAATTCTATAATAATAGTAATAACAATAATGAAAGGGATAAACTGAACTGTGACACTCTCTCAGAGTCAGTGCCCATTGGAATTATGGAGATGAGCAGTACCTTCTGAATTTTCCCAGTGTGCAGCAAGTGAGCCAGGCCTTTAAATGCTGCATTGGTTATTCATTGGTTGCAGACATGGAAGGGACATGACCTTGAATGCAGTATCTCCCTTCTGCTGAGGCCGTCCAAGGAATCAGCTGTCTGCCAGGTGCACTCCAAGTGTGGGGTAGTAATTCCCTCCCCCTGACAGCAGATCCAGGTGTACATCAGTGCCCATGCCACCTGACAGCCATTGCCTTCATGGATGAATGAATGCTGTCTGAGAACCAGGATTTGTATCCAGTATGTTATATCCTTAGTGTCCAGAATAGGGCCTGGCTGTATTGTGTGTGTGTGTGTGTGTGTGTGTGTGTGTGTGTGTGTGTATGTTTTTTTTTTTTTTTTATGAATGAATGAATAATGAAGATAGCTTCTAGGAAATTAATTATTCTCATTACTTTTGGAATTCAGAAAGCACATCACAGTGTCCTCCACATTTATCTCTCTGGGATTGATTTTTCTCTATTTGTGGGTGAGTGTATTTATCAATCAATTCAAGCTGCTTTCACAAAATATCATGGACTAGGTGAGTTAAACCATAAACACTTATTATCACAGTTGTGGAAAACTAACTAGAACTACCTGAAGGAGGAAGTTTGCACATTTGTGTTCAATAAACCCACCCCCCAAAATAACCATCTTACATTTCTACCAGGAAACATAAAAGAGAATATCGAATCACCTCTATTCACAATAGCAGAAAAACAACTGTCTAAATTTTATCATTATCAGAAACAACACCTGGTTTTTATTGTTACTACATATCATGTACAAATAAGACTGAAAATGAATGAACTAAACCCACGAATATGATGAACTCTCAGAAACACAATTATGACAATGACACCAAAGATGCAGAAATGGTTCAAGACCTTGAAACTACGGTAAAGTCTAAGAGCAAATTGATGTAACTAATTCTACAGGCAGATATAAATGGGTAATAAAAATACACTGAAGGCCCAACCACATAATCTGGAAAAAATCATTCTTTATAAACCTTCACTTCCAACATAAGTAACATTTACCCCTTTATCATATAGGTCCATATGCTACCCACGAGATTCTTCAAGGCCTCTTTCACGTCCTTGTTCCTCAGGCTGTAGATGAAGGGGTTCATCATCTGAGGGACTACAGAGTACATCACTGAAGCCACTGCCGTCTTCCTGGGGGAGTCAGTCACTGCAGAGCTAATGTACACCCCAAAACCTGTCCCATAGAACAAGGAGACAACAGACAGGTGAGACCCACAGGTGGAAAAGGCTTTATACATTCCTCCAGATGATGGCATTCTCAAGACGGAAGACACAATGTGAACATAAGAGAAAATGATTCCAGAGAGAGGAACACCAAGAAATATGAAAGACGCAACATATATCAGAATGTTATCAAGGAGGGTGTTGGTACAGGAGACCTTGAGGAGCTGAGCAAGTTCACAAAAGAATTGGGGGATTTCTGTGTCTGAGCAGAAGGACAGCCGCAGCACCATCAGAGTATGGAACAGGGAATCCGTGGTACTAATAAACACAGAGACCAGAACCAGCAGGACACAGAGGCAGGGGTTCATGATGATTGTGTACCTCAATGGGTGACAGATGGCAACATATCGGTCATAGGCCATCACTGCCAGGAGAAAATTTTCCAAGAGTGCAAAAACTATGACAAAGCCAACCTGGGTGAGGCAGCCTGTGTAGGTGATTCTCTGATCCTGTGTTTTGAGGTTCACCAGCATCTTTGGGATTGTGCTGGAGCTTAAACAGATGTCATTGAAGGACAGGTTGGAGAGGAAGAAGTACATGGGGGTGCGAAGGTGGGGGTCAGAGCTGACAGCCAGGATAATGAGCAGGTTTCCCAGGAGGGTGACCAGGTACATGGACAGGAACAGGCTGAAGATGAGAGGCTGCAGTGCTGGGTCATCTGTCAGTCCCAGGAGGAGGAATTCTGAAACAGCTGTTTGGTTTCTGGGTTCCATGTACTTAATGAATCTGATAGAAAAGATGTGTGAAATGATAATAAAATTAATGGACAGCAGCAGCACTTGGGAAGATGATAGAAACACAGATGCTTGGTTCACTGCAAGCGTACTGCTGATAAACTCCAGGGATGAGGACTAGCAGCAATCTTTCTGGGTGGTTTATGCATGTTGAATTTTGAAAACCCATTTAAAAAAGCTTTCTCATGGGCTATTTGAATTCAAGTGATTTTTCAGATATCTCCCTCTGAAAATGTTTCCATCCACATCTCTTTATTTATTCCTATTTTTCCCTCCACACCCTCTATCAAAATAAAATTTGCTGGATACACTGATTATGTGCCCCGTGCAGAAAATGAAACAAAGTAGAAAGTGTAGGTTTTCCAAATTATTTCATGACAGGAAAATTAAATAAGTGAGAATGACATTTTGAAATCCTTCTAAAGCAAAGGTTCCCTGGCTTTGTTTTGCTTCAGAACCATCTAAAGATATTTTCAAACAGAGGATGTGTTAATTCTTACTATCATCTTCATTTACCCATGAGGACACCTAGGTGAGGTGAGGTTATGTCATGGATGTGAAATCCACTGTGCATGCTGGTCAAAACTGGGTTCAAAGTCAAGATATTCCGACTGCCTAGTTGATTCTCGTCATCTCTGGCAATGTCTCAGAACTAACATTCCTCAATAATCATTCAGTTCTCATGATTCTCCTTTGCCATTTTAATGACTTCTTCCTTACCAAAGCCTTTGGTCTTTCCATTGCCTTCAAAGTATGTCAATTACCACCGATGAAATTAATTGGAGCAGGTGGATGGTACCCATTCCAGTGGCCCCAAATGAAAATCAGAAAACGTTGCCTCTACACTTGAAGTTCTGAAGGCTCCCCACAGAAACACCCATCATCTCCTTTAGCAATTAATTCTAAGGGAAGTTGGGGAACTTGATCTTTGAGATTCCCTGTCCCATTAAGGGAGTTGTGCCCTGAATTTGATAGGTGTTCTGTCATTTTTAGAAAAAGTGAAATGCATAGACATGTAAGAAAATAGACAAAAACAAAATACATTTCCTGATACTCAGAAGTCAGAAGCTTTCAAAATAACACACACTTGTTCATGGGCATTGTCATGGTCCTACCAAGAATGTCCCTGTAGAACAATGTCTCTGCCTTCGGAATGTGATGAAAACTGGGCATGTTCGCACTTACCACCTGGTGCAATATTGCAGTCACACCCTCCAAATGTTACTGAGGCTCTAGAATGTCCTTTGTGAGGAGCAGCAGTCACCAACCATGTGGACAGCCTGGATGTTCTACCTGTATGTGGGAAACTGGATGGGGGAGGTGCTAATTAACTTGATTGTACTCATTATTTACAGTGCATAAATATATCTAACCACTCCTTGTATTCCTCACATATACATTAATGTGTTTTTTTTTTCAATTGTACTACAATAAAGCTAGAAGGACAATAGTGGGCATAGTGCACACAGAGGAGACCCTAGAATGAAAGCACCAGAACTCTGCTTGTCTTATGGGACCCTCATGCTGACATTTCCTCTTGGTTTCTGTTTATACTGTAGTGAACTATCACACGTGGTATTTATTCATTCCTCAGAAAGAAGCCAGGTGTGGTGGCACATGCTTGTCATCCCAGTGACTTGGAAAGCTGAGGCAGGAAGATCACAGGTTCAAAACTAGTCTCAGCAACTTAGCAAGGCCCTAAGCAACTGAGAAACTGGGTTAAATCTCCAGTACCAAAGAAGGGAAAAAACAAAGAAAGAAAGAAAAGAAAGAGAATGATAAATGGAAATATCATGGAATTATATAATGTTCTAAAACTCCCTCTGGGAATTATTGTCAGGTTAAAAAATAAGGAAACACCATTGAGACCAATATTCATTTGGCATTGGAATATGTCTAAATATATAGGCATTAAGATGAAGTAAATGCTACGTGAATTGAAACATGGATTACTCTCCCAAAGCATTAAGAGACTTCAGATACCTGTTTGGCTAATGTAAGAATGTTGTTCAGCATCTCACCTGGCTATTGAAGATGGAAGACATGTCCACAGGATGTGAGTACCCACTGAGTGACTCAATGGTACTCTGGCCAGGAAGGCTCATCTCTGGGAGGAGTTTCAGGTGCTGCTTCCTTTCTGGGGCAGGGCTGCTGAGTGAGGTGCCCCATGCTGACTCCTATAGTCTCTGGGTCCCAGGGGCTCAATATCCAGGGCTCCTCACTAAAGCAGCTACTCTACTATCATTCTGATCCCAAGAGTGCAGGTCCTTGAAGACCAACTCTGCAGGAGTGAGGGATTCAGGGTGGCTGTTTCCTGACCCCTGAGGCCATGTTTGCACCACTCAGCTCTCTGCCCTGCCTCTGCTCAGCTGCATTGCATGGGCCCTATTCACACAACAGGTGGCATCACTCTAAAGAATTACACGCCTTCTTTACATTGTAAAAAGAAAAAAAAATTACATTTTAATTAACGATTTCAGCATGTCTGACTCACTTTTAGGTGTAAAGCTACTTTCTGTAACAAGTGGGTGTACTTAACGCACATGTGAATCATTATTAAATGTTTGTTGAACTATAATATTTTTTCTTATATTCCACAAAAATTCTAATATATTGTTTTCTATCACTGCTGATGATCAAAATGTAGACAGAGCTGTTACTTCCTGCATAGAGTATAATTAGCACCATTTCAAGTCCATCATAACATTTTCAATTCATTTTTCTTTGCATTAGGTAACTTTGAGGTAAAATTTTTTTTTTTTTTTTAAATTGATACTTAATTACAAAATCAATGAGACTGAGTGATACAGAGATGTTCCAGTCACTCAGTACATTGGGTTAGATTTCATCCATCATTTAATCAGCGGAGGTGGCATTCATTCCAGGTTCATTTTAAACTCTTTTTATGTTTAAAGTCTTTAGCAGTGCATATGTTGATTGATTCATTTGTAATGTACACATTCTATATTTTAGAAAAAAGACACCTTTAATTTTTCTATTTTTTTTTTTTTACTTATTTCTTTTTAAATTTATTTTCTCAAATTTTCATTGGTGCATTATAATTATATGTAACAGTGGGGTTGTTGATACATATTTCTACATGCACACAATGTAATGACTTAATTTGGTCCATGTCATTCACTCCTACCACCCCTTTGTATCCCCGCCTCCCTCCTCTAGGGCTTTTCCTCTACTCTGCTGGTATGCTTTTTATGGAAAAAGTCCTTTAAACATTGGCCTTCCCAAGAACTGACTCAGGCAGAGGCCGCTGGGTTCAAACTACTTAGGACATTTTCAGTCCTATCAGTGGACTAAACCAGGATTTCCAGAAATCTTTTAAGTTGAAAAAAAAAAAAGATGATTTTATGAGACTACTGTCTATGTATACAACCATATCAACTATAAATAATACAGTTTTGCCTCCTTATTTCTAGCTTTTGTGCTCTTCTTGCTTTTATTGTCCAGATATAATTCTTCTAGAAAAGCATTAAATAATGAAGGTGGATGTGCTTATTTTTTCCTTGATTTTAGTAGCCTCTCTCCTTTTTAATTTTTAAAATTTGTTTTAATTAATTATACATGACAGTAGAATGCATATCTCATACAGAGATGGTGTATAATTTCTCATTTTTTCTGATTGTGCATGTTATAGAATCACATTGGTCATATAGTCATATATGTACCTAAGGAAATCATGTCTGTTTCATTCTACTAGTAGGATCTCTTTTAATGCTTTGCAGGTGAGACTGGCTAGCTAGTGTTTAGTCTAATACATCGCATTTGGAAGTTATAAAATAAAACCTTAAATTTGTCATTATTTGAGGTTATATAATCATTTACCTAGGAAAAATCAGGATTAAGCCCCAATCTGTTAGAACTGATAAAAGAATTTAGAAAGCTTTCCAGATAAAAGAACAATCCACAAACACGAATCATCTGAAATATATAAGAAGATACCATCATAATGACTTTCCTCATCATGTTAACCTTCTTCACTTTTAAAAAGAGGAATACTGGTTAAACTCTACAAAGACATATATGGAACTATAAGATAAGCAAGGTCCATGTCTATTTTACTATGAATTTCTTTTAAGTTAATGTCAGTAATAGATGGTCAACATCATATGGTTTTCTTTCTTGATGTATTAATAAAAGGAAACACATTGAGATTTCCTTACATGCTTGGAACATCATTCTTCCTGTTATAATTTTAAGTGTATTTCCTTATTATATTTCCTTATAATGTTAACACATATATTCATGAATGAGGCTAATATGCACGTTCCAGTTCAAGAACATGGACTGTCTCCCCTCTATCTGAGCATCTTCTGTGTCCTTTAATAGAGGTTTTGTTGTAATTGTTTTTGTTTCATACCAGGGATTGAATCTAGGGCCTCTTAACCACTGAGCAACATTCCTAAACCTTTCCTATATTTATTTAGAGACAGGGTCTCACTAAGTTGCTTAGGACCTCACTAAGTGGTTGAGGCTTGCCTTGACCTTGCAATCCTCCTGCCTCAGCCTCCCTGACTGCTGGGATTACAGGTGTGTGCCACCACACTCTGCTCTCTAATAGAAGTTTTAATATTTCTCCATAAAGATCTTATGTGTTTTTCTTATGATAATTCCTGAACCTGTTGTAGCATTCTTGCCCTTGTGAATGCTTTCTTCCTTTTTAATTGTACTTTCCAGTGAGTTGTGGCTGGCATAGATAGGGAAATGCTATTCATTTTTGAAGGTTGTTCTTTTATCTGGAAAGCTTTCTAAATTCTTTCATCAGTTATAACAGATTGGGGGTTGATTCTGATTTTTCCTAAGTAAATGATTATATAACCTCAATAATGACAAATTTAAGGCTTTATTTTAAATGTTTATAACCTTTGTGCAAAATAATCTAGAAAGAGAGAGAAAAAGAACTTTCAAAATCACTATTCAAACTGGTACAATGTTAATAAAAATGCAATATATAAATTCTTTTCACATGAATTTGTTATTTATAAGACAATTTGAAATATATGAGAAAATAGCATCAAAATGACTTTTTTTTTTTTTACCATGTTCACCTTATTCACTTTTCAAAAGAGGAATAATGGTTAACTCTACAAAGACATATATGGAACTATAAGCAAGGTCCATATGTCCACACAGAGACCAGCAACACTTAAAAGGAACATACGTTTTACCTTGTTCCAGAGAAAGAACTCTGAACTCAAGTTTGAGCACTGTGTAGACCCAGGAGTGGCGATGTACAATCTCTGAAAGGTTCAGAATGTCTCCAAAGAAGAACTTAACCAAGTCTGCTGTTGGTTTGGTGTATGGATTTGTGACACTTCCCACATCACGGAGCAGCAGAAGTCAGTAAGCTAAATTCAACAGTAGAGAGGAAACTAGGGATGGGTAAGAACAACTGTGAGCTTGCCAGATGAGAATCAGGCCAAAATTTCGTGGGATTGCCCTCTAGAAACTATGAGGGGAGTGGAATTGGGGATGATGTTGTTGTACCCAATTTTCAGGAAAAAAAAAAAAGTATCACAAACCACTCACGTAATAGCCAATAAAGCCTTTATTCCGGCCGGGGCCACCAACTACGTCCTGCACAAACCAGGGTGGTAGAAAATGGCGCCTGCTCATAGCAAAGGCAGGGTTTATAAAGCACAGGGTTAATACACCCTCTGGGGAGAACAAATCTTTGTTCTCCTCCATAATCTACCATCCCCATGTTTGGTTGAGAAACCAGCAGGCAGAATCGAGGAGACTGAATGCCAGACTGAATGCCGGCACTGGGGACTCCCCTGATAACAGGCAGGCGGAGGGGTGATATTGAAAGTCCTAAAGATCCTCCTGGGAGGGGCAATTCCTGGAACAGGTTACCTTGGCAACAGATTGGGACAGGGGCAGGGTTTTGATAAGGGTGAAGGAAGGGCTCTGAAGAAATTAACATTCCAATTCTTCTGCAGTTTCCCAACAGTCTTCAACTTCCTCGGACTCACTCAAAATTGGCTCTCTTGATCCAACCTGACTTGATTTACCAGTCTATACTGACTGCCTAATAGATTCTGGCCTCATACCTCCCTCTAATTTTAGGAACTCCTTACTACTGTAAGGACACAGGACTATAACCGGATCTGGCTTCTTCGAGCTGAACAGGGGTGGCGAGATGGGGGCAAGTAGTTTGGAGTTCCCTTTTTAGAAGTCAGGTCATATTGAAGCCTGGGAAAGAACAGGTTGTAAAGTCATCAGGGACGGGAGATTCTATGAGAGAAACAAAAAAATATGAGTACTGAATAAATGTTGCAGCATCTGGAACATGTCAGTGTATACCATAAAGATGATAATTTCTCACCAGGAGGTGTGAGGGTTGAGAAGTTGTCCCCATAATAAGGCCAGAGTGGACAAGGCCTTCATTTGGGAATATAAATCTTTAACATCCCCAGAGTTATCAGGAATGTAAACACAGCATTTAAATTTTAATCTTACAGATCAGATGTCTATCCTGATAAGATGGCAGTCAGGCTACTTAATGTCATCTGATCCTATAAAATCTTTCTATTGGCATGATCTCTGTGTCTAGTAGAGAACCCTTTATTTCTGTTACTTAGGGCTAGATAATCATACTAGTGAATAAATATTAAGCCTACCTGTGTAGGTTAGGAAGATCTGTAGGCCTTAAACTGACTAAAAACTTTTGACTTGGCAGTCACTTAATAGCTAAACTGTTTCTTTTTATAGTTATCAGGCATTCCTACCTAAGAATCTCTTTTGTAGCCTCCAGTCTTACCAATTCTTGGGGCTAAGACAAGTGTATATCTTAGGTTGTGTTTTGGTTTCAACTGTTTTTGCTAGGTGTTTAAGACGAAGTAGGTCAAACTGATTTTTGCTTTTATCTATTGCTAAGAGTCACCTGATTTCTCATGGGAGTCACTCTTGGGGGAACTTGAGAGCAGCTTTTCTGTTCTGCTAATGCCTTTTGTGCTCAGATGGGCCCAGGTTTTGCTTGATCATGTGGCTTCCCTTGGAAGCAGCAGGGATGTCTGTCTCCCTTCTCCAAGGACCCTCCTTTTCATAGCAAGAGCACTGATTGGCTTTCTCTTCTCCATAGGTCTCATAACCTCCCTGGTCGGGAAGTTATGTGGCCCAGAGTTGCAAAGGTCTTTAGAGAAGTTCCCTGTTTCCTGGATTCAGACTGACTCTGAGGGCAAGAGCCAAATATTGGTTTTCTCAGCCCTTTTAATTTAACTTTAAAGTCTTGATCTTAAACCTCTAGCAAATTGGTCTCACCAATCTTAAATTGAGAGCACTGGGCTTTACTTTCATTTACCCTTTTTATTAGCTGGGGTCTGTGCTCCCTATCTGTCCTATAGGTGATGGCTTAAATTAAACAGCTTGTGTCATTAAAACAATACTTAAATAGCTTTTCCTGATTGTTTTATATAGTTATTTAACCAACTTTTACAGAGGTTTTACATCACTTAAGTGACCATATCTACAACCTTCTAATTTCTTTCTCCCATCTGTTAACCCCCCCCTTTTTTTTTTGTTCACAATTTAATAATTTGAATTTAGGCAAACTTTTTATCTCAACAAAAAATATTGTTATTTACAGTACTCCCAACGGAAACAACTGAAACCTTTGAGCCTCTGCATACACAGAAATCTTTTATAAACCTTCATACAGAATCACACACATCTGTTAACCACTTCACAAGAACACAATGTTCAAGTATATGGAATTATACCTGTAGAACCCCCCCCCCCCGCTTTGTTTTTTTTAAAGATCTTTAGGAAACTTTTTTTTTTTCAGTGATGACAAAGCAACTTCAAAATCTCCCATTTTTTCTTCTTTCATTTACCAATTTATGAAAACAATCAATAATGTTACACAATGGAATTCAAGGAGTTAAGAGTACTTGGGGTATATTTAACAGTTAGCATTTTAACCTTGAAAATTAATCAGATGTCTAACAAACAAAATTACTCACAAATGAGCAATCCCTTGTCAAATCTACTTTACTTTTACCAAAATATCAGACTGAACAGTACTAGCCATTTCTTCCTTGATGAAGAGAAGTCCTAGGACCAAGGGATATTAGACAACATTTTACTAGTTCTTTGACCACCTACAGAGACTTGTGAGTTAAGTTTCATTTTAAAGGCACCTTTATTTTCATTTGTTTACCCAATTTAAATTGAACACGTTTAAATCAAGTGAATTAAAGGTATTTGGATCCATTTATAAAATTTTATGAGCGCTCATTTTCTGTTTGCCAATCTTGATATCAGGTACATGACATATAGACATACACACATATAGACATACAATACATAACACAAGTGTGCACACAACACAATAGCAAAGGCCTTGTAGCTTTTTAGGCAATCTCCACTGCAATGTTACAGATGTTTAAAAACTCCATAGCTGAATAGGACTGATCAGAAAAACATTAACCTACGTGCATAGGATCAAAATCATGAGCTCAAAAAGTACATATTTAATCTAAGAAAAAGCAAGAGTCCTAGAAAAACGACCAGTCAGTAATTAGTAAAGTACCATACAATTTGCTTTTTGGTTTCGTCTAATGTAAGTAAGTTCAGGTAAAAGAGAATTTTTTTCCATTCTTTTGGGGACTGAGCCATTTCCTACTGAGCTTGCTGGCTTCCCCATTTGCATTTCAATGCAAGTCCTGGCTGAGGTCTGGAAGAGTGAGGAACTGCAATTGTGAGCAGATACCTCATGCCTAAGGCACTTTTTAACTTTATGTTTTTTCTTTTTAAAGGCTAGTAATCAGACAGGTTTGGATGAAAATTGTCATACCTTAGTTTTTATTGTTTTTGAGAACAAAGCTATGATGTTAACCTCCTTACTGATATAAGCTACTTGCTGTTGAGCAGGTCCATTATTTTGTGTGACCATTTTTAGGATTATTCCTCCTCTCTCAGTGACAAACAGGTTGAATCTTGCTCTATGGGTAAACTGAGGACAGGAGCTCAAAATAAGGCCCATTTTAACATCTTCAAGTCATCCGAAACCTGTTTATAACTCAGAGGGGGAGTAAATTTTTGGTAGATATCTTTTATAAGTTGGTGGCCCTTTATGGATTCTGGATTTAAGGTGTTTATTTATTTATTTATTTGCCTCCCTGAGTTTTTCCATGAAAATAGCAGGGTTTTCCTGGATGCCAGGAGTAATTTCTACCTTAGAATAGTTAATAGGCTTTTGTTTGATTCTCCTGAGGACTTCAAGGACCAACATTTGGAAATGACTAATTATAGGGCCTTGGCCCCCATCAATCCTCTTTCCCAAGCTGCAATATTGGCTTGGGCTGTTTCCTCCCAGTTTGGAATTTTTATTTTTATTTGGGCATTCATTTTTCCAATGTCCCCTTTCTTTGCAGTATGCACATTGATCCTTTTCTAATCTCTAGTTCCTAGAGTTATACTGCCTTCTAGGGGGACCATTTGGTCAATTTCCTGTGGTGTCCAGTAAAACTTTTGCCAACCTTTGGGTTTGCCTTTCCTGGAGGGTCAGGGGGGGGTCATGGTTGTTGTATACCCATTGGGCAATTTCCACCTATTCAGACAATATCTTTTCCTCAAACCCTTCTAATTTCTGCAACTTCTTCCTTGCATCTGGGGCCAACTGAGTTACAAAAGCTAAAGCCAATATAGAGTCTCCTTACCTCCATCACTGTTGGGGTCCCAGTTCGGGCAAGCAGAAGGAAAGACCCTGTCGTTCCAAACGAGGTCATCTGTGGGCAAGCCATTCGGTCCAAAGATGGACTGCTGGGCTTCCCGCCAGATCCGCTCGCGTTCTTCAGACAGGAAAAGTGTTTGGAGGAGTTGGCCCAGGCGGGCCTCGGGGCTCCACTACTGCACTGCGTTCGCTACTCTCCCCCATGTCATGCCAGCTCAGGCTCCAGGCTGGTGGCGGAGGGAGGGAGGGAAAAACGAAACCAATGAGAATGCTAGCACACAAACAAAGATCGGCCACACAAGAAATAAACAGACACAAGAACAAAAGACAACCAGACTGGGCCACCCAGGGAGACCCACCAGGCAACCAAACTGGGCGCCACATAGAACCAGATTGGGCCATACAGGGAGGCCTGCCAAGTGGACAGGAGCAACATCTCGACCTGTTCTTGGATTCAGTGTAAGCAACTGTGTCCTGTCTGAACTTGTCCCCCAGAAGAGCTCACCAGACAGGTAAACAGGTGGCTTCATAGAGGCATCCGGAGAACCGAGTGGCAGACCTCTTGGGGTGAGGCTGAGGAAGGTCTCTTAGGAGCTCTCCCCCACCTCAAGAAGGAGTCCATGATTGGGCACAGGAGGCCGAATTTGGGTGTGAGGGCAAGGAGAATAAAGAATTTCGCTGGGGACCTCCAAATGTTGTACCCAATTTGCAGGAAAAAAAAAAAAAATCTCACAAGCCACTCACGTAATAGCCAATGAAGCCGTTTATCCAGCCAGGTCCACCAACTACGTCCCGCACAAAGCAGGGTGGCAAAAAATGGTGCCTGCTCATAGCAAGGGCAGGGTTTATAAAGCACAGGGTTAATATGCCCTCTAGCCCTCAGGTAGAGATGGTTTAAGGGTGGGTTAATGGGCCATCAGATGGAGACAGTTTAAATCCAATTTAAGTTGCCTTTGCTTATTACAATGTCTATAGAGACCTCCTTGAGAAGTTTTGATATAAAAGGAGGAGAGAAAAGAGCTTTCAGAAGAGCAGAAAGGAATTTTTCTTTCCTCTTCCTTTTTTTTTTTTTTTTTTTTTTTTTTTTGTCTTTGTTTGTTTGTTTGTTTTGCTATGCTGGGGATCCAACCCAGGGCCTCACACACAATAGGCAAAACATGCCAAAATTTCATCCTTCTCTTTTTGTAATGATTTAGCATAATTCTGATTGAAAAGATATGCCTTTGATATTTATTTCTCACCACTTAGCACAATGAATGGAACAGAACAAGCATGCAGTAAAAATTAATTCCATAATGGGGTTGAAGGGAAACAGGAAGGAATGAAGAAGGATGGAAAGGAGAAAGATAGCAGAGAAATTGATCTGAATATTCACTTGAGTTCACAGTGGTTATTATTAAAATTTTCTCAAAATTCAGCACACACCGAAGTCATCCAGAGCAGTTGCTGAGGCACAGCTCCTCATCCCCAGGGTGTGTCAGGAGCGCCTCTAGAGTGGGGACCAAGAATTTGCACTTCTAACATCCCCCCAGTGATGCAGGTGTTGTCCACGCCGATTACGGTCTTCTCACTCTGTCTTTTCCACTGAATTCCTAACTACGAAGAACCCTATAACCAAATACCTGTTTCAGAGTCCCTTCTTCTGGAATGAATGGATGATCCAGCACATGAACTGTGACTGACGCTGCATTTCAGGTAGCTGTCAGAATTCTTCACCATTCCGGACTCTCAAGTGGTGCTTTTAGATGTGTCTTTATGAGGAAGAGAGTTCGTCTGTTGAAAAATGCTTTACATTTGGAGGGAGATATTAGGTCAATAGAGAGCGAGTGACAGAGAAGAAGAAAGCAGGCAGGACTAAGGGGTGTATCACTTTATAATAGCAGGAGACGGGAGAGGGAAGGCTGTCCCTAAGTCAGAATCATCTCTCCAGGTGTGGAAGTGGGAACAATGGAATGTTCCAAGGAGAACCCACAATCCATAAATGTATAAAGGAAAAACACACACACACACACACACACACACACACACACAGTTCTCAAAAGAAGAAATACAATGGCCAAACACATACGTGGAAATGTTCAACATCCTCAGCAGCCAGGGAAATGCAAATCAAAACTATACTGATGTTTCATCTCACTTCAGTTAGAACGACAATAATCAAGGATAGAAATAGCAATAACTGCTGGTAAGAATGTGATGAAAAAGATACATCACACATTGTTGGTGGGACTGCAAATTAGTACAACCACTTTGGAAACCAGAATGGAAATTTCTCAAAAGACTAGGAATGGAATTACCATATGACCCCCATCTTGAAGTTTATGTGAAAGAACTAAAGTCAGCTTAGTGTAGTGATACATTTGCATACCAACGTTCATAGCAGTGTAATTCCCAGTAGCCAAGTTATGGAACCAGCCCGCATGTCCATCAACAGATGAATGGATAAAGGAAATGAGGCATATTAATATCCAATGGGGTTTCACTCAGCTTTAAAGAGGAATGAAATTATTTAATTTTCTGGTAAATAAACACAACTGGAAAAGATCATGCTAAGTGAAATAAGCCACGTTCAGAAACTCAAACATTGAATGTTTTCTTTCATATGTAGAAGGTAGAGAAGAAAAAGAAAGAAAGAAAAAAGTGATATCATGAAAATAGAAGGGAAACCAACAGAGTAGAATAAGGAGATTGAGAGGAAAGGAATAGGAAAAGGCATAGGGAAGAACTAAGGAACAATATCTACAAATTATGCTATGTCCATGTATGAATATACATCTGTAAATCTGTTTTATATATAATTATCATGTGCTGATTTTAATAATAATAATGATAATAATAATAATAGTAATAATAATAAATATTGGGATTCCAGCTCCTCTTCTTTCCCTATTTCTAACATCCTGGCTGCCATGGTCAGACAGGTCTCCTCTGCCATGCTCTCCCTCTATGATGTACTGTGCTGTCACTGGCTGAGAGCAACAAACCAAGTGATCTTGAAATAAAACCTCTGAAATCAAGAACCAGAATAAACCTCTATAAAGTATTGGTTACACCAACAGGAAGAAGATCAACATAATATCTTAGCTAAAATTTAAAGATGTGTTGTTTACAACCCATGTATACAGGACACATCTTCATGTTTAAAATTAAATCAATCTTTGTGAAATTGTTCAATCTTCGTGAAATTGTTCATTACATAGAGATGGCTCCTGTTTAAACCTAAAAGAAACATTGCAATTTATTAGAAGTGTCCCATGTTATGTGAGCAGGGCTCGTGCAATGCAGCTGAGCAGAGACAGGGCAGAGAATTCTGTGGTGCAAATGTGGCCCCCCGGGGTCAGGACTCAGCCACCTGAATCCCTCACTCCTGCAGAGTTGGTCTTCAAGGACCAGTCCTCTTGGGATCAGAATGTCAGTACAATAGCTGGTCTAATGAGAAGCTTTGGATATTGAGCCCCAGGTATACAGAGACTGCAGGAGTCATCCTGGGACCACCTCACTCAGCACCACTGCCCCAGCCAGGAAACAGGCCTCCTCTGACTCATTCAATCTGTCTGCATTTCCTGAGGACATATCTTGCATCTTCAATGTGCTGGAGAGATGTTGAACAACAGTCCTCTTGAATCCAACCAGGTAACTAAAGTCAATATTAGTGCACTGCAAGTGTTACTTATATATCTAATTCATTTATTGTTGAGTTCAATTTAATTCTGGTGTGTTTTATCAAATTCCTGAACCAAAAGAGAACAGGTCTCAATGATGTTCCCTTATTTTCTTACATGGCCATCATTTCCAGAGGTTGTTTCCATGTATTAAATACTTTCCTGATATTTGCATTCTCTTTCTTTGTCTTTCCTCAATTACCCCAACATATTCTTTCTTTTGGAGGAAAGAGTAGTGCTACCTGTGACAGTCCATGACAGTAAAATGAGAGAGCTAGAGAAACATTAGGGTCTCACGGGCCAGCACTGTGACAGGTGTCTTTGTTTTATACATTTCTCAAAATGAAACATCCCTCAAATATTTTCTAGTTCATTGATGTGTAATTGAATGCAATCCCTATATGTTCAAAGTGTTCAAAGTGATGGTTGGATGTATATATACATTACCAAATGAAAACCCCAATCAAGTGAGTTAAAATATCGATCATGCAGTTCCAGTGGTAGAAATAAAATATCAAGCCTTCTCTCCAATTGAATATCTGTTCCATTCACAAAGCAGGTGCTGGAGTCAGGATGAAATTAAGAGTGCTTAACACCAATACCCCACCAAAAGGTAAATGTTGTCTCAGCACCTCTGCCTCTACCTGTGACAAAGTCCACTGTACCACAGGGACATTCCTAGTAAGGACCCTGGCTGTCTCGTGTGTGTTTCTTGTAAGTTTAAATTTTATGAAGACCAGGAAAATGTTTCTATTTTCATGTTTTCTTAGACGTCTATATATTTCAGTTTACCCTCTTCCTTACCCAGTTTTTTTTTCTTTAAAAATCAATAATGCCTGTCATCTTCAAGAAAGAACTCTCCGAGGATGAGAGAGAAGGTTACTGTAGAGTAGCCAGGCTTCCCTTAGAATCCATCTCTATACAGGAGGACTTGCATTTCCACAGGGAGGTCTTACAACCTTCAAGCATAAAGGCAGCACTTTGATGTTTTCTCAGGTCCACTATAGTGGTTGCAGCTCATCTGCTACAAGAAATGTCATGAGTAGAGATAAAGGCATTTTTAGAATATATTTAAGAAACAGGAGTTTTTGAGACTGGGTCCTGCTGTGCTAGCCTGGCTGGCCTCTGAGCTGCAATCCTCCTTCCCTAGCCTGTCCAGTAGCTGGGATCACAAACATGTAGGTAGCATGGACACTGGCTGAAATGGACACAATTTGAAGGCCAGGGAAAGACTAGAAGCTTTGATCAGGAAGAAAATTATAAATGCATGTTATGAGATCTGAGTGAAAATTTCACAGTGCTACTCCTATACTATCAGAGGCCTTGAGACAGCTTGGTCCAGAATTAACTCAGCACTCAGATAATCGGAGGTCAGATCTGGTCTGGGCCAAGCACTCAGTGTGAATGAATCCCACATCCATCGCATAACCTCACCTTTCCTAGGTGTCCTTGTGAGTAAATGGGGAAGCTCATGAGAACGAACCCATCTTAAATTTGAGAAGACTTCCAGGTGATTCCGAAGAAAGCCAAGTTAGGGAACCATCACTTTAGAAGACAGGTTTCAAAACTGCATTCATGACTTTTTAAAGAAAGAGGGTGATTCTGACTGAATAGTATACCTTTGAACTTGTTTTCATCTAAGTACTTAGCAAAGCACATGAAACAGAGTTCGTGTTTAATAAAATGGTTTACATAAAGGGAGTGGAGGCAACGGAGGTGTGAGTGAAGAAGGACAGGTGGAGGGGAAACAGTGAGGAAAATGTCAGACTATTCACTTGATTCCACATACACTACAAGAAAGTTTTTTGTATGATGAACAGTTTCTCAACACTCATCATACATCAGAGCCTTCCACAGGGCTTGCTGAAGCCCAGAGAGCTGGTCCTCCACCCTAGGGTTTCTCTGAAACGAGGAACAACTATCTGTATTTCTATCATTAATCCAAATGAGGCTGCAGCTATCCAAACTATTTATTATCTTTTCACCTCATTCTTTGCATCAGAATCTTCAGCAACATGGAATCCACAAACCACACAGCTGTTTCAGAATTCCTTCTTCTGGGACTGACAGAGGACCCAGCACTGCAGCCCCTCATCTTCAGCCTGTTCCTGTCCATGTACCTGGTCACCATCCTGGGAAACCTGCTTATCATCCTGACCATTAGTTGTGATTCCCACCTGCACACACCTATGTACTTCTTCCTCTGCAGTCTATCCTTTAATGACATCTGCTTCAGTACAAGCACCGTCCCAAAGATGCTATTAAATATCCAAACCCAGGACCAGAGCATCACTTACACAGGCTGCCTCTCCCAGGTCAGCTTTGTCATAGTTTTTGTAGTCTTGGAAAATTTTCTTCTTGCAGTGATGGCCTATGACCGTTATGTGGCCATTTGCCACCCCCTGAATTATATAACTATCATGAACCCCAAACTCTGTGTCCTGCTGCTTCTGATATCTCTGTCCATTGGCATTGTGGACGCCCTGTTCAACACATTGAGGTTGCTGTGGCTGTCCTTCTGCACAGACCTGGAAATCCCCAATTTCTTCTGTGAACTTGCTCAAGTCATCAAGCTGGCCTGTTCTGATACTCTCGTTGATAACAAACTGATATTCATTGAAACTTGCCTATTTGGTGGCTTTCCTCTTTCTGGGATCATTTTCTCCTATATTCACATTGTGTCCTCTGTCTTGAGAATGCCCTCAGCAGAAGGAAAACATAAGGCCTTTTCCACCTGTGGGTCTCACCTGTCTGTTGTCTCCTTGTTCTATGGGACAGGTGCAGGTGTGTACATTAGCTCTGCAGTGACTGACTCCTCTGGGAAGACTGCAGTGGCTTCTGTCATGTACACTGTGGTCCCGCCAATGCTCAATCCCTTTATCTACGGTCTGAGGAATAGGGATACAAAGGAAGCCTTAAGGAAACTCATCAGTAGACCAGCTTCTTTTTGATGAGTCATGTGCCTTGTACTTAGGTATCTAGAGTAAGCTGAAGTGACAGGAGTCCTAGGAAGCCATCGATGCCTGATATTCTGGCCCAAACTTTGTCTGAACTCATGAGACAGTGTAATGACCCGGTACATGTTAACTTGTCTTGAAACCTGATTTTGCTTTTCGTCTGGTTCTTTGGTCTGTACCCATGATTTCCATTCCTGAAGCACAATTTCTTTTCTAGGATTCACAGAAGCAGAGCCTGTAGGTGGGGCACAAGTTTTAGCAAATTTTGTTCAGGATCACTGTTAGAAAAGTTGCTGAAGGTGAATGGGAGAGGAAGCTATTTAAGCAAATCTGTGGTAATATTAGCTAATTGTTTCTACCTTATTCTTTGATTGAGGCCATGAGAATTTCATCTTCATATTATACCTACTATCTGGCTGAGTAATGGACTGGCATAACCTCAGAAGATGTGGAAAGACCAGTTTTTTTTTTTTTTTTTTTTTTTGCAAAACATATCCTTCTGAGATAGAAAACAAACAAACAACAACAACAACAGCAACAAAAAACCAGCATGCACCACAGTCATATTGTACCTGTTCTCCATGAGCTGGCCTCCTCCTAGGACTGGTTGTCTTACAAGACACCAGGTGGTAGCAGCAAATGCAGGTGTTGTTCCTGGACTTGGTGCTGCAGACAGAAGTCTGACTGCCCTTTTTGGATCAGTAGTCATGTATATTTTACATGAATCGACCAGAATGAATCTCTTTAGTGGGCTGAGTAGTGGCCATCAAAATATGTCCAGATTCTGTCCCATGAACTGCTGATTAACTCATACTATCAATGCCTGAATATTAATTGTTGGGGAAATGAGGATCTGCTGAGGGGGTTTTCTTGCATGTATGGGTGGGAAGTAAATGTAATTGTGTGCTTCCTGTGAGAGGAGGAAGTGGAGAAGACAGGAGAAAAGGAGGAGTCGTGGTATCCATGGAGATAGAAATCTCACTGATGCACCCAGTATTTGACCATTATTGCCCTAGAAAACTGCCATTTTATAGGACGATAATGTACTTTTATCACTCCGTAGGGTTATATATTCCACCAATGTATTTCTTTTTTACTTCTTTGGAAAATTTTAAATTTTCTAAGGGAATTCTATGTGTTAACTGTTATTCTCATGTATATTATATTCAGTATCGATTATGTTGTGTTCAGCAATTATTTATTCACTTTCAAACTCCATAGTTTTAATTATGTATTATGGCAATAAAAAATAAGAAACATTTCTTCTGTTGATGCTATGTTAGCATCTTTGTCAGCTGTTGTGAATAGAATATTAGTTTGAATATTCTCTTCCATGTCTTTGGAAAGAAATAAAGGCTAGTTACACACTTGGGGTAGAATCATTGGCTATAGTAGAGTAATTCCCCACCTTTGGGGAGCTCCAAAGAGATCTCCTAAGTGATTCCACCCCTGTACCTTCCCAGTACCTGCTCTTGATATTCCTAGTCATCCCCACACATTTCATTCACCTGACCATCAAAAGGGGGTGAAGTAGCACTCACTTCCTTTGTAATTTTCTTATGAGCTTCAGAGTCATTTCACATAATATCGATCATTTATTTTCCCTCCTGAAACATGTGTTTAAAATACTTCACATTTCCTAACACCTAGTAGCTCTTTATGTAATTGTAATATGAGTCATTTTATATGAATTGCTAATTAATTTTCATTCATGTTTCTGCTTTGGCGTGTGTTTTGTGGTGTTTAGAAGATTCCATCAACTGTTTGTTTTCAAATTGTTTAATGACTTGGTCTCACTCTCACAATCCTCAAGACACTGAAACCTCTACTTTTCCTCAATAAGGTTTACACTCTTGCCTTTTCCAAGTGAGGCAGTTTTGGCCTTTGATGAGAGAAAGTAATCAACATCATTTCATTACTTAGCACCCTTTTAGACAAATTATCCATTTTCTTCAATGCCTTGGAAATAAAGAAGCAACTCACTGAAGTGTTCATGTTTCCTGCACATTTTTTCTAAACATTAGGACTGCTCTGTTTCTGTCCTTGCTCTAATACCATCTACCTTAGAGATTGTATTTCATGAGTCGATTAAAGTACTTTTTTCATAGAAATGAATTTTTTGATGTGTAACCACAAAGTACCTTGTCCATAGGCTAACGTTTTTTACTGACTATTGAAATTTTGTGCAATCATCCATGCCTTATCACATTTCCTCTATTATTTCACATTTTGAAATTACTGGGGGTAAAGTGGTGTAGGGTGACATAATAATACCACCATGGTTCATTGGTATGAAATAATATACGAAATCTCTATGGATTTTTTAAAAAACAAGTTCATGCAGAACAGTTCAGATGCACTGAAATATATTGATGAACACATGAAAATAGTCAGTTCACTAATGTTAATTGGTGATTAGCCACTGACACAGAGCACTGTCTCCACACATTCATTGGGGTTGAACTCTCACTGTGACTCCTGGGAGGATCAATAAACTAGCACAACACTCTTTGCCACTGAGGTAATCTCTCAAGGCTGCATTAAGAACTCACGGTTTCCTCATGTGGAAAAAAAACTGCACCCTGGAACTATGGTGACGATATTTGAAAAAGAAAATATGAAACTCCTAAAAGGTATTCTTGTACATCTCTCTATCAGTCACAACTAATTGTAAGTTATATAAATTATAGACCAGAACCTACTGAATCCAATATATAATAAAGATTTTGCTTCAGGCAACTTTCAGTGACTCTCAGAGCGAAATTTCTCTAAATAAATTTTTTAAATATGTTGGCTATTTTTATAAATATATTTCATTTATCCACAGGAAAAATAAAATAATATAAAATCTATGCTTCCAACAAAAAACTAGGATCAGCCTTCAGAAATGCCATTGTTATAGCTTTTTCAGCCCCGTTTTCAGCCCCCAGCCTCTTTTCAGTTTAACCTCTTCTTTTTGCTTCTGTAAAATGCTTGGCTTAAAGACAATAGAAGCCAAACTGCTGTAACCCAGTTTTGTTATCAGCTGCCTCAAACTGTTGCAAGTCTCCTGTCACAAGACAGGAATAAGCCCTGATATGATAAGCCAGCCTGTACACAATAAACTAGGGCAATGGCAGGGCCCTGCAATGAACAGTCAGCACATTCCACAGCTCTGCAGATGGCCTCCACCAATGAAAACCTCCTTAGTCACACATGGCTCCCCTGGCCAATCAGGCAAACTCCCTCCCTCTCCTTGCTTCTAGCCCTATAAAGACTCAGTATTTCCTCAGTTCCGGGCTCTCAGTAGAGATCCACTGTGTTGGTGAGGTCTGAGAGTCCGAGCTTAAGCCCCAATAAAGGCTCTTTGTTTTTCCATGCACTCCGGATTCCTTGGTGGTCTTTGGTTTCCATACTCTGGGCATAACAATAGCTAAAGGAAGGCTGGCACCCAGGTGGAGAAGGGTGTCTTATGCAAGTGTGCAAGATATGTGAAACGTGGGAAAGCAGGAATGGGGACAGGGGATGTGCCACTTGGCTCGGCAGAGTGAGGGACTGAGCTTCCTGACTGGTCTTTCTAGAGGTTTGGTCTTTTAAGGATTTACAGCTGACTTAGAGCCACATGGTAAGATCGATGTTCATCTAATAAAGGGCACTAGTAACTGAGCCGCCAGGGACACAGGAACTGCACATACTCTGTGTGACCAGTTAGGAAAGAACATCTGAGGGTCCCTCAGAGGTTATCATTGCCACAGAGCTCAGTGCCTCACTTGGTTCCTCTGTCCTTACAAGGACAGGTCCTCTGGGTCCATCCAAACCCAATGGAGGTGACCAGTGTCTTTCCACAATGAAGCCAGCCTCCTAGACACTGCTTTGGAATTGAGGCAGGAGTCTCACACCATCCCATCTTGCAAAAGCTGTAAGGAGAACACATGCAGAAGATGGTCCATACCAAGCCCCGTCCCCTCCTGCCTGCCTGTCTGTCATCATGGCGACGTGTTGTCTGGGAGCTTTGAAAACATCTCAGTGCAGCTGTCCTTTAGTTGTCTTTCTGCTCTGTCTGATGGTGGCAGCCACCACTTTCCTCTTGAGCACAAATCCTCCTCTGCAACCAGGATGTGTGTGACAAACCCCCTGGCAGTGCCTTGCACCTGTTGAGGGGGATGGGAGACACATTGCTAGGATCCAGATCTTCATCCAGATGAGCTTGGTGTCATCTCTGGTAGCTGACTGAGCACCCTGGGGAGGAAGTGTAGACTCAGGAGATGACTTTCCTCATATACCTGTTCTCTTTCAAAAACTACAAAATGTTTTAAGTTGTAACAACAGCCAAGAAAGTATAATAATAATTTTGAAAATACCACCATTACCCTCTTCCAGAATTACAAATGTGTATATTGCTATGACAGCTTCAAGTCCTGCTTTACCTACACAAACAGCACATGTGCAGAAGGGACGCTCATGCCCCTCCATTGCTCTCCTTCCCTTCTCAGAGACAGATCAGGGGATGTTTCCCAGTGCCTGGCTTCTCCTCACAGATGGATTCATTTGTACACACATGAAGAAAGGACAACATCATCATACCATTCAAATAAAAATGGAGACATATGTCATGATATAATATAGCACATTGAAGCCAGGTTTAAAGATAGGTAGTGAGTGTAGTTAAGTAAATCGGGTCTAATATCAAGTCTAATAAAGAAAATGGAGTCCATAAAAGAAATGGAGTCTATCTGAACCCTGGGAAAACCAGAACAATGCCTGGGAAATTAATATGGTAATATCCTCAAGGTCCTGGCCCATCCTACAGCACTGTTAATGAAGCAGCTTCCAGCAAACAGGGAGATGCTATCAACTTACCCTAAGCCCTTCCTGCCCCGATCACTCTTCCCCCACCTCCATGGGCCCACCTGCCTCATGCCTTTTGGCTTTCCCATCACAGGCAGGACAAAAGGAGATAAGCAAAGAAACTAGGGAGAACAAAAGAAGACCTTAGATAAAAAAGGAAGAAGACCTCCCCTTCCCACATATCCCCACATTTTGGGTCTCCTTCTCCCTCCATAGGAGGTCTTTTCTCCTGTCTTTTAATAACGCCTTTCCTTTTCCACTCTATCCGTGCCTCAATGTGCTTCTACAGTGATAAACTTCAACATTCAGGGAAGCAAGGAGTCATCATGGTAAACTGTGGTAACGTAAGTGGAGGTCCCACTGAGATTCTACACCAAGGTAAGCTCCTCTGAATCCACCCCACATCTGTTTGAGGTGCATCTTTCTCTTTCTTTCTGGAGGATGATTTGGGCACCAGACTGCTATTTAAATGCAGCTAGTGCAGTCACCACTCTTCAAGACTCAGGTGAAAGGTTTCCCAGCCTAGGTAGATTCCAATCACCTGTTCTGGGTAGAACAGGCATGTTGGTCCCTGACAAAGCTGCTTCTTGTTTTTCTGTTCAGGCCCAGAGAGCAATTGGCATGAGTACACAGTGTCCCTAGTCCTGATCTGCCTTTGTGTGGCGGTGGAGGTAGGAGTTTGGAACAACTGTGGAATTCGGGTCTGGGCTACACTCAGATGTATTCCTAAGGTTCCTTCTCTTGAGTCCCCTCCTGACAGCCCTGAGGGGTATCTGGGGTGATCAGTAGACGAATGGCAATGATAAAAAGGCCCAATTACCTTTGCATCCATGTGGGCCACACACACACTCCCCACCCCCACCTCCACTCCATCCTGGATGCTCCCCTTCCTTCACTGGTCAAAGCACTAGCAATTCAGGTAGTAAGACTGAGAGAAAGACATGGGGTGATTCGTAAGAAGGTGCCCAGGTTCCCCTCATATGCATAGGTAGCTTTCACTGGTCAGTTTAAATCTCCCCATTACTATTCCAATGCTTAAAATGTACCATATTGTCTTTAACCTGCCAGAGGAAGGCATTTTAAAATCCAACCGTTCCAGGAGTCCCTCCAATAGGAAATGTTATATGTCTTACAACCGGTAGATGGTAGATGTCCCCCTTCACCTTCAGGTGGTTCCTTTAGTCTACAGGGCAAAATAAGATAAATAAGAACATAGGCAATTTTCTTTTTTCATGGGCTTCTATAGTGTCAGGGAGGAAAGCAGTAATGCTCTAAAGTCTGAATCCTCCCAGGGTCTCCGGCACAGGGAAAACTGGGACTCTAGCACTTTGCCAAAGGGGGCCAGAGACAACCTTGGCAAAGCCAGTTGAGAGAAAGGTTTTCTGGACCATAAGCAAGCTCAAACTTTGGGAAACCTCCCTAAGAGGAACAGTTCTCTCTGTGGGGGATGCCTGAGTTCTTTCTGTTTTTCTCTCTCTTACTCAGATAGGAGCTTCTCTCTCCAATACGCAGGGCACACCACTTACCTGCACATTAGAAAACTGGAACAAGTTTGACCCACAGTCACTCAAGAAAAAGTGCCTAATTTTCTTCTGCCACCATGCCTGGCCTCAATACAAACTCCCTGATGGAGAATCCTGGCCACAAGAGGAAAGTATCAATTTCAATACAATTTTATAGCTTGATAGATTTTGAAAAAGGGGAGGAAAATGGTGTGAGGCTCCATATGAACAGGCTTTGAGTGCCCTAAGGAAAGACCCCAATTATGCCAACAATGTAAAGCAGACTTAGCTATGACCACAGCCATGAAGGGAGAAAATCCTAAAGAATCACCTACTGAGGATAAGGAATCAGGAGAACCCACCAAATCTTCATTCTTGGCTGATGTCCTCTGCTGCAGCCCTCCTGTCCTCCATACCCTGGCCTCTTTCCATCTGTCCCAATAGATCAAACCTATTACCCCTCCAAGAGATGCCAGGAGGAGAATTTGGACCAATCAAGGTACATAGCCCTTTCTCCCTTCAAGACTTAAGACAGACAAAAACAGACTTAGGGAGATTTTTGGAAGATCCATATATATATATATATATATATATATATATATATTTTTGAGGTATTTTGAAACTTATGCCAGGTGTTTGACCTCATGTGGAAAGATGTTATGCTATTACTCAACCAGACTTTAACTTCCAATGAGAAGCAAACTGCCCTAAGAGCTACTGAACAATTTGGGGATGACTTACACCTTGGTCACGCCCCAGCAGCTCAGACTAGGAGCAAACCCAACTATCCAACTAGAGCACAGGCAGTTTCCAGTTCCTGACTGGGACCCACATGATGAACAGGATGCTTGGAAAATTAGCCATTTCCAAATATTGGTCCTTGAAGCCCTCGAGAGAATCAAGCAAAAGCCCACTAACTATTCTACGGTTTCAGAAACTACTCAGGGCCCCCAGGAAAGCTCTGCAATTTTCATGGAGAAACTCAGGAAAGCAATGAGAAAACACACCACTGTGGATTCTGAATCCACAGAGGGCTGCCTATTTTTAAGGACAAATTTATCACACAGTTGGCTCCAGACATTCAGAGCAATTTACAAAAATTGGCATATGGTTCTGATCGGTCTTTAGATGACATCCTCCGACTTGCTTCTTTCATTTTTTATAATAGATATCAAGAGGGAAAGAAGGAGAAAGAGCACAGAGACAGAAAAAGGACTGAAGCGCTGGTATTAGCTCTTTGAGGAGTAAGCTCCAGGGTCACAAAGGAGAAAAACAAAATGCTCCCCAATCTACCTAATTGTCAAGGCAATCACTGGAGGAGTGACTGTCCCCAGGAGCATAGGCATTCAAAGCCGGACTCCTCCACATGGGTCTGACAGGGCCCGGGATCAATTCTGGCACCCATAACTCCTATCACCACAAGTGAGCCCCAGGTATGCTTCTCTGTAGGGAGCCAAAAGATCAACTTGCTCTTAGATACTGGCACCAGTTATTCTGAACTCACTTTCTATCCCAGACCTCTTTCCTCTAATACCTTAATGGTGCAAGGAGTGTCTGGATGACCTATTACTAGAAAGTTCACTCCCCCACTGAATTGTGAGTAGGACGGGTCGTTGTTTTCTCACGCATTCCTGATAGTCCCAGAATGCCCAACCCCTTTATTGGGAGGGGACTTACTTTCAAAACTTCAGACTTCCATTACAATGAATTTGGGACCACGAGGACCATTATGCCTACCTTTATTAGAATGTGATATAAACCCTGAAGTGTGGGCCACTAAAGGCAAAATCAGATGGGTAAAAAGTGCAGTCCCAATAAAAATAGTCTTAAAAAAAATCCCTTTGTCTTTCCACATCAGAGACAATACCGCCTATCAAGAAAAAGGGATTATTAAAGATCATTTAGAAGCTCAAAGGGCAAAAACTTTTAGTGACTTCAATAGTCCATGCAACAACAGCCTTAGAAAGAGAACTGGAATTAGGGAAGCAACAAAAAATTAATATTCACACTGACTCTAAATATGCATATCTAAGCCTACATGCACAAACAGCACTTTGGAAAGAAAGAGGATTTCAGACAACTGGGTTAACATCCATAAAGAACTATGAGCAAATCTTCAAACTGCTAGACCCTGTTCATTTACCCAAAGAGGTAACTGTAATACACTGTCAAGGACATCAAAAAGGGATAGATGAAATAGCAGAAGGCAACAGACTAGTAGATCAAGAAGCCAAGGAGGCTGCTTAGGGAACTTTATCATATTAGGGTCCTGATTTGGCTATGGAATGGAAAGAAAAAAGGTCATACAAAAAATCATTGCCTCTTGTATATGTGTATTATTTGCTGCAATGATATCAACTAAAGTCAGGACTGTGATGGTGTGAATTCGATAATGTTGAGTGGTGGGTACTCAGCCTCTTGTTTTCTGCTATACTTTTGTTATGCTCGAATAATTCATAAGGAACATAATATGTGGCTTTGAATAGATACTTAAGTGTTTCTCACAGAATACCCTTTGTGTCACATGATTGTTTTATCCTGTAGGTTTTCAATTCTTGTATTGATTCAGATACCTTTAATATTTCAACAGCTAACACATTTTAGTTGCAGTATGTCCATGACAGATGAATAGTAATGTCATAGAGATTTATTTCCTTTCCTTTGTACATGATCAAGTTTCCCATGAGGAGAGTGAGCATGTAAAATTTACGGCCCAGAAAGTCTGCAGTTATAATGTCAGTGATGATCTCTTTTTCTTTTCTCTTTTCTCATTTTGCACCACAAAGAATTTCTTTCCTTGCCTGTAAAAAAAAAAAAAAAATGCCAGATGCATTTTTTCATGACACAAATAATAATAAATCACTAAGAAATGTCACTGAGTAGGCCCCAGCTTTGAGCCTTGTGCCAATGGATTCTGGTCTGTCCATTTGTCCCCATTGCAACATTCCCATGAGTTTTAGGAAAGGCTCTGCCACATAGATGAGGACACTGTGGCTCTTCAAACAGTGAGAGAATCTTTCCCATTTACAAAGACAGTGCATAATTTAATTCAGTGTGTGTGAGCCCGAGAAGCACCCCCAAAGGACTCACTCTCTCAGGCCACTGCCGTGCCTCTCAGAGGTAGGAGATCCATGCTCTGTGGGTGCGTCTCTGCCTCCTGAGCACCAACAGTTTGAGGAAATCTTAAGCATCATTTTTGGATCCTCTGCTTTTGTCTTCCTCTTACATTCAGTTGTGAGCTTTTTGGTGGTGATTGTTTATTTCAATCTAAGTCATATGCCACCTACCACCTAAGGGAAAGAACTTCTGTAAAGACCAGCATAACCTTGTGATTTTTATTATTGCATTTCTGTTTGTTTGAAAGTTTGGAGTAATGCTGAAAGAAAAGAGCCACGTGTCAGTGTTATGTAAAAACGTTCTCAGCACTTGGCGCAAAATGGGCCCAAGTTACTGCTTAAGTGGTATTGAGCTGAATAAGTCAGTTCAGGTGAGGGCACAGGAGGAAAGGGTGGAAGAAATATAAGCAGAGGGAGGTATGTTGTTATTCATTTGTAGTTGTGATATAGAAGAGAGACTACAAATTAAATTTAAGTCTAAGAGATGTTAATATACTTATGAAGAGATGTCCTTGGTTGTTTCCCTTTTTATGGTATTTTAGATAAATTTACTGTTCTATTAGGTATGTCTGTACCCAGGGAAGCTATATTCTCCCATATAAAATTTAATTATGTTTTCTGATATAATAAAATGCTTGTAATCAAGGAAAATGGAAGGTGGGTGTTTATTTGCGAGCTCATTGTATTTTATACGAGGTATATAAAATGCAGGTGAGCCAAAAGAATGAAGAGAACTGGGTGATGTTCACCTGGCCTCCTGAGTCAGGGGATCAGCCATCCTGATTACCTCTCTTCCACACATTTGGTCTTTAAGGACATGCACTCCTGGGATGAGAATAGCAGCAACATTTCTGGTATAATCAGGAGCTGTGGATATTGAGTCCTGAGGGACACAGAGACTGTAGGCGTCAGCTGGTGAAAACCTCACTAGAAGCCCTGAGAATCAGGAAGCAGCAGCTGTGCCTTCTCCCAGAGACGCTCCTTCCTGACCTGGAGCCCACAGCCTCAGAGTGTGTCTTCCATGCTAGAACACGTTTCTGTCTCCACATGCAGGTGAGGTGCTAGGTCACTCTCAGGGAAGCCAGCCAGGGAGCTCAATGTCCCTTGGTTAATGCTTGAACACGGGGGCAGGTATTTTGCTTTAGTTTCCTCCTGGGGAAGTTGTGAGGAAAGTGCAGGCAGAGGATGAGGAGAAGCAGGTCCCTGGACAACTCCACCTCATGACACATTCTCTTCACATATTCACCAATATTCGAGCAGTGTCCATTCTGCTGGGCACCTGCTCTCTCTGGACAGGTGCAGGAACATTTTCTTCCAAAGCAAAATCTGTCTCTTCTCTAATATGGTGATAGTTCTTTCAAAATATTTTCACTTTGTTACTTTTGTGCAGTAGTAGGTGGGTTTTTGTCAGTTTGCCAGTTTCTTAGGGCTAATGTGAGTACATGACCACTATGGTTCTGCAACATGTACACTCAGAAAAATGAGAAATTGGGCTGGGCTTGTGGCTCAGCGGTAGAGCACTCGCCTGGCACGTGTGCGGCCCGGGTTCGATCCTCAGCACCACGTACAAATAAACCCATTGTGTACAGCTAAAGCAAATAAATAAATATTAAAAAAAAAAAGATACAGCTAACATTATACCAAATTGAAAAAAAAAAAAAAAAGCAATATTTGTCCCTAAGTTTGAGAACAGGAAAAAGACGTATATTAAAAAAAAAAAAAAAGAAAAATGAGAAATTATATCCTATCTACATGATATATCAAGGTACATAAATGCATTCTACTGTCATGAATAACTGATTAAAACAAATAAATATTTAAAAAATAAAGAAAGTGCCACAGATTGGGAGGATGAATAAGAGAGATTTATGTTCGCAGAGTCTGGAGACTAGAAGTAAGAACATCATGGTGTCAGCAGGGTTGGTTCCTCCTGAGGCCTCTCTCCTCACCTTGTGGCTGGCTGTCTTCTCCCTGTGTCTTCACACGGACTTCCCTCTCTTTGTGTCTGTGTCCTAATCTCTTAGGAGGACACCAGTCATATCAGATTAGGGCCACCCTGATGACCTTGTGTGAACTTATCTTTTCAATGAGTTATCTTCAAATGTAGTCACATCTTTTCTAAATGGAGATTAAGATTTCAACATTTAAATTTTAAGGATATAGAGTTCAGCCCATAGCAACTTGTCCATCCTTTATTCCCTTTGCTGGTTCTTGCTGCTTCAATGTACAGAGAGCTTTTATTTCTATCCTCCTAGAGGGACTCTGAGGGCTCTGGGGTCTGAGGTGTAGACACAGAGGAGCTCAACAAGAAGCTTTCTATTGCTTATGCTTTGTTTCCTGGAACTGACAAACATTTTAAATTGGCATAGTAGAGAGAGTTCAATCAATAACACCATAAAGATGGCCACTCATGTCCTTTTTTCCACAAAAATCCAATGTTAACATTCTGTCCTATCCTTTCAGGTGTTCTTAAAAAATGATGTAATAAAATAAGCAGCAAACTGAATTCACCACATTGGTTCCCTGCCCCCATCTCATCTTCTTCCCTTCCCGAAGAGTGCCATCTTAAACATGGGCATGTCCACCATGCATGGCTCCTTATTGTATACACAGTCATGAAGGACACGCAGTAACCATGGCACCTCTCAGTTAAACAATGTAGAAGTACAGTGTGTTGCAAAAACATAGTGGAAGTCTCTGGTAGTTAAGATTAAGGAAGGAGACCTACATAAATCAACCTTAATCCAAAAACTGCCTAAGGACACCAATTGTCAATGGCACACATATAAAGAGGGTTCTGGGTATAGAAAAATCTTAAATGCAACACAATACAGTGGTTATCTGGAAGCATAAATAAAGCACAATGAAAAGTTGGGGAGAATCATCTATGTCAAGTTAGTGTGGTGGCTCCCCTGTGGAAAGAAAAAATAAGTTTGCAAAAGCATATGAAGTATACTAAAGTGTCTCGATATTTTTAAATTAAAATATCTAAAGCAAGAATAGTAAATCATGCGAATTTTTACTCTGGACTGGTGAGTGCCAACCCTCAATGATTCTCTGTAGTTTCTATCATTCATGATAAAAACTTACATGCCTCCATAGTTTTAATTCAATTTAAAATTTTCTCATGGTGTAGGATTTGTTCCCATAAGTTTTACCTATTTGGGTATTCATAATTTTAAACTCAAGCAGGTGTCTAAATTATTTATTGTTTAATTCATTTCATCATAATATGTGTTATCGTATATCCATGTCAAATTAATATTGGTATCATTGATGTTTCTTTCCTTTCCTTTATGTATAAGAAGATTCCCAGAGATAGCATCTGCACATAAACTCTACTCAAAGTAGCATTCACTATGCTAGGTATTTTCTGTTCTCATTTTCTCCTTCCTCAACTACTCCAACCCATCAATTCTTTCCAACTAGTAAAAACCAGCATGTTCTGTTACTTATGGAATTCATGAGCACGTATGTGCACGCGCGCACAAACAAACACACACACACACACACACACACACACAGACACACACACAGGATTGAACATATCAGTCTGAGAGTCCCATCTGCCAGCACTGTTCTGGCTGTGTTTTCTCTGTTCAGTTCTCATTCTTGAGACATATCCATGAGCTTTTTTAGCCCCCAACTTCTTCTAAGATACAAATGCACAAATAAAAATTGTTCAATTTAAGGTGTGCAAGGTCATGGTTGGAGAAATACACACTGTCAAATGACTACTACACTGCAGCTAATGAGCACATCCACAGAGCAGTTCCCATCATACAAATGTGGACAGCCAGGCTCCTTGCCCAGTTGAAGGCTTTTCGCCACTCAGAGAGCCACTGCTGGAAGCAAGTCTGAGTGTGAGCCTGACATTATACCAGTAGACTGTTGCTAACAGCTGCTTTTCTCTTCCCGGGAGAGGGAGACGGTTGCTCTCCAGGGACACTCCTATTGGGATGCCTGATCGTCCAACTCTGTTTTGTTGTAAGTCTCTGTCTTCTGAAAGGGCAAGAAAATGTTTTCACTTCCATCTGTCTTCATAGGAGCCTCTGAATTTCATTCTCTGATTTGCCTCCTGTGTGTTTGCTTTCTTGTTTTAGATAGTGATACATTACCTAACTCCTTAAGGGAAGATGTTTCCTTAGGATGAAGTAGAGAAAGTCCTCCACATGCTCAGCTTCTCTTAGAAGTAATTGCTAAATCACACTGCTTGCGTTTCCAGTGGACAGGCTCAGGAGCTGCACATTTAGAGGCAACAATTTCTCATCTTTGCTCATGTCCACCTGCATGGACATCCTCGGCCTGCTAAGATTGACCCAGTGTCCAAGGGGACACACCTAGAAAGGAAAGGATGCTTGGACATTTTGAAAGAAGAAACAACTACAATTCTAAAGAAAATTTGTGAGACCTGAGTGAACAGTTTGCAATGCTAATCTTGTACTGTCCAGGGGCATTTGACAGACCAGTTAAGAGAGTCACCTAAGCAGACAACTGGAGCGTGACCCTGCCCCTGTCAAATGCTATGTTCGTTGTACATGGCCTCACAGGACCATGAGGTGGAAGCATGAACTAACTCATCTGTAATTTGGTAAGCTGTTTGTATGATTCTGAGGCATGCCCAAGTTAGGGACCATGGGTCTAGAAGACAGATCTATGTTTGTCCTCATCTTTCTTTTTGATTCAATGCATGGACTAATTTTTTTTTTTTTTTTTTTTTTTTTTGGTACCGGGGATTGAACTCAGGGGCACTCTACCCCTGGAACACATCCCCAGCCCGTTTTTGTATTTTATTAGAGACAGGGTCTCACTTAGTTGCTAAGTGCCTCACCATTGCTGAGGCTGGCTTTGAACTTACAATCCTCCTGCCTCAGCCTCCCAAGTGCTGGGATTACAGGCATGAGCCACCGTGCCTGGCTTGCATGGACTAATTCTGAAGGAACAACCATGTCTTACAGCTTGTTACAGTCTAAGTACTTGGCACATGTGTGAATAAGTGTTGGTGTTTACTTATGAATGTAGGTATTTAGAGGAGAATGTGGAAGAGAGAGAACAAAAGAAAGATCTGAATATCCATGTAGGTTCTCAAAGTAAATCATATTTTTTATTTACTTTTAAGGCAGTGTTTATTTAAAAAAAAAAAGCTTAGAAATATCAAATGCATCTAACTGTGAGATTAAACACACACTGTTGCTGTTCATCCCCAGATCTTTGCAAACATTATCTCCAGGGTGCCATCAACAATGCTGTTCATTTCTATCATTACTATCATTCACCAGGTGATACCATTTCTGCTCCTCCAGAAACTATTCACTTTCTTCTCATTCTATAAGATTCATCCACAACATGGAACCCACAAATCAAACAGAGATTTCCGGATTCCTTCTCCTGGGACTGACAGGGGACCCAGCACTGCAGCCCCTCCTCTTCAGCCTGTTTCTGTCCATGTACCTGGTCACCATCCTGGGAAACCTGCTCATCATCCTGGCCATCAACTCTGACTCCCACCTCCACACCCCCATGTACTTCTTCCTCTCCAACCTGTCCTTGGCTGACATCTGTATGAGTACAACCACCATCCCCAAGATGCTGGTGAACATCCAAACACTGGATCAGAGCATCACATACACAGGATGCCTCTCTCAGGTCTGCTTTGTCCTGATTTTTGGTGGTTTAGAAAACTGTGTCCTTGCAGTGATGGCCTATGACCGCTATGTGGCCATTTGTCACCCCCTGAGGTACATGGTCATCATGAACCCTTGCGTCTGTGTCCTGCTGGTTCTGGTCTCCCTGCTTGTTAGCAGTGTGCATGGTCTACTTCACACCCTCATGATGCTGCAGCTGTCCTTCTGCACAGCCCTGGAGATCCCCCACTTCTTCTGTGAGCTCGTTCAAGTCATTGGGCTCTCCTGCTCTGATACTCTAGTCAATAACCTCCTGATATATGGAGTGGGTATCATATTTTTTGGCGTCCCTCTCACAGGGATTATTTTCTCTTATATTCAAATTGTCTCCTCTATCTTGAGAATGCCATCAGGAAGTGGAAGATCTAAAGCCTTTTCCACCTGTGGGTCTCACCTTTCAGTTGTGTCCTTATTCTATGGGACAGGGTTTGGAGTTTACCTCAGCTCTGCAGTCACTGACTCTTCCATTAAGAATGTGGTGGCTTCAATGATGTACAATGTGGTCCCTCAAATGCTGAACCCCTTCATCTACAGCTTGAGGAACAGGGAAATGAAGGGAGCCCTGGGCCACCTCTTTACTGGGATAGCTTTGCTGTGACTTTGGGCTTAGGACTACAGAATGTGTTAAAATGACAGGAATGCTGACTGGTGAGCCAGAATGCCTGACACTCTGTTTCTGCATTCTTGCATCATGACTAGATAATGTGTTGTGTGAGTTCATTTAACTTGTACTTGAAAACTAACTGATTTTGTCCAGATATGTGATTTTGTCCAATGATTTCCAATTCAAGGTTCCATATTGTTGCTGTGACTTCATGGAAGCAGAGTCTGAGTCTGTGGTTCAAGGTTAGTAATCACTGAGGATCCGTTTCAGAAGGAAGAATACTATTCTTCTGTAGTGTAGTTTAAGGTCGAGTATTGTGATGCCACCTGCTTCACTCTTCTTGCTAAGGATTGCTTTAGCTATTCTGGGTCTCTTATTTTTCCAGATAAATTTCATGACTGCCTTTTCTATTTCTATAAGGAATGTGATTTGGATTTTGATTGGAATTGCATTGAAACTGTAAAATGTTTTTGGTTACATAGTCATTTTGTCAATATTGATGCTGCCTATCCAAGAACAAGATCTTTCCATTTTGAGGACAAATATTTACTACACACACATCAGATAGAGCACTGATCTCTAGAATATTTAAAGAACTTAAAAATCTTAACACCAAAAAAAACCCAAAAAACCCAATCAATAAATTGGCCAAGGAACTGAACAGACACTTCTCAGAAGAAAATATGCAACTAATCAAAAAATACAAGAAAAAATGTTCAACATCTCTGGCAATTAGAGAAATGCAAATCAAAACTACTCTAAGATTTCATTTCACTCCAGTCGTAATGACAGCTATTAAGAACACAAAAACAATAAATTTTGGAGAGAATGTGGGAAAAAAGGCACAATCATACATTGCTGGTGGGACTGCAAAATCGTGCAGCCAATTTGGAAAACAGTATGGAGATTCCTTGGAAAACTGGGAAGGGAACCACCTTATGACCAATCATTCCACTACTGGGTCTTTTCCCAAAGGACTTAAAAACTGCTTACTACAAGGACACAGGCACATCAATGCTTATAGAAGCACAATTCACAATAGCTAGGTTGTGTAACCAGCCTAGATGCCCTTCAGTAGATGAATGGATAAATAAAATGTAGTATATATATATACACAATGGAATATTACTCAGCGATAAAAGAGAATCAAATAATGGCATTCACAGGTAAATGGATGAAATTGGAGAATATAATGCTATGTGAAGTTAGCCAATCTCAAAAATCCAAATGCCAAATGTTTTCTGTGATATAAGGAAGCTGATTGACAGTGGGGTTGGGACAGGTAGCATAGGAAGATTAGAGGAACACTAGAAAGGTCAATGAGGAGGCAGATGGGAGGAAGGGAGGGGAGAAGGTGTATAAAGGAAAAAAAGAAAAAAGAAAAAAAATATGGTAGAATGAGATGGATATCATTACCCTAAGTGCATGTATGAAGACACTAATGGTATGAATATACTTTGCATACAACCAGATATATGTACAAATGTACTCTATATGTAATGCATTGTACTGTCATGTACAACTTTGAATAAAAAAAAGGCTTCAGGTGTATATTTCTTACTGAATGCAATGGCAATACTTAAAGTGAGGATTATAATGCTGTAAATTTAATAATTTGGTGGGTTCCTCTCCAGTCAATATTATTTTCTGTTCTTTTCTATGCTTGAACACTCCATAAGAGACATAGAATACTTGAGCATTTTGCTAAATATTTAAAAGATTCTC